>CM030858.1:1475000-1522500 GCA_018105865.1 Metaphire vulgaris | reverse complement strand
TCACTGCACTAAACTCAGAAAATTTGTGAACATCCGCACAAAACACAAGCAAAAAAGGTCGTCCGGAAAATTTATCACTGTACAAAAGCACAGAAAATTGCATTTTACGGTTTTACCACTGCACATTTTCACTCTATCACTGCACATTTTTTGTGTATCACTGCGCGTTAAAACAGACCCTGTCTTTTAAAGTATTTATTTCAAGTTCCAAAGTGCATCCGCGCTACCTAGCAAAAAAACCAGGCTAGGGGTTAATGGTCCGTGTAGTCGTTTAAGCAAAGTAGAGCTTCATATAACGGACTTGGTTATAACATTCGGTTGTAACGTAGGCTAACGCAATGTACTGTGCCGTGTGATGCGCTACGGTATTGGATGGCATTGGATATAACGTAAATTGGATATAACGTATAATAAATTTCACAGACCCACTAAGTACGCTATAACGAAATTCTACTGCATACACTGTACATTCATTTATTCGAATGACAAGAGGACAAAACACCAGTGATGTTAATCCTTGTCCTGGTCCTTGTCCTGGTCCTGGTCCTTGTCCTGGTCCTGGTCCTTGTCCTGGTCCTTGTCCTCAAGGACTTCTTAAGGACCAATTTGAAGTTCTTGTCCTTATCCTCGTCATTGGGGGTCGGTCGTTGTCCTCTTATCATCGTCCTGGGGTTGGTGGGTGGGGGGGAGGGATCGGTCCTTGTTAACATCACTGCTGAAAACACCAACCGTAGGTAGTCTCGTCGACAGAGCAGGAGGTTGGCCTTGGTGTAGAGCGTCGACCCGACCTCTCCCAACCGGCAGTCACAGCAGGAGCACTTGAGACAGTCTTCGTGCCAGAAGTGTTCCATCGCCTTCAACAGGAAGCGCTCGGTGATCGGTCGTCTGCATCCGGCGCACTCCTGACCGTCGGAGGCCAGCGTCTCCGAGCTTACCACCTGCATAGATGGAGAGAGGCAGAGAGAGAGAGAGAGGGAGAGGAGAGACGTTCCTATCGGAGAACAGAACACATTGGCAGTGGTTCAGCGCGGGCAAGAACAAGAGACGAACGCAAACAATAAAACCCGCAACCCTTAACTGGGGATCCCGGATATATCCGTCCATTTTACATTGAAAAATACCCGTTTTAAACAGTAGACCAGTGTCGGACAAACTTTTTGGACAAACTCCTGGACTCTTTTTTTCTGGTTCCAGGCACCTGATAAAAATTTCCTGGGAAAATTTTTCCCTCCGGAAACGGCCTAGATTAAACACTGGTCCCAGGCACCTGATAAAAAAATTTCACCACGGCACCCCTATAGTAAAACTAGTATAGTTAGCATAGTATTAGAGACTATAAAATAGTCTAGACTATAGACTATAGTTAGTATAGAATCTAGCCTATACATTCTATAGATGAAGAAATTCATATTTTAAAATCATTTATCAGTTTTATACATTTAGCCTATACGTTTATCAGTTTCTCCTTGTAAAAATTTGTAAAATTGGAAAAATTCTTCGCGACACCCTTGAAATTTCTTGCGGCACTCCAGGCAGGGTGCCGCGGCACACAGGTTGCCCGACACTGCAGTAGACTCTGGGTAAAATCACGACAGACGCGAGGAGTTTAGGCAGTATTAGTCTCTGTGATTGCTCTTAAAATTTAATAACCATATTTTCCTCGAGTCCTAGATAACTTTTGACTCCATTTATTGTTTCAACTGTTACTACTTTTTCGTCCAAACTGTTGCATAAATCCACTACCCCGCAAACACTTTTTCCTTCGTCCCACCCGCCCCGTTTCTTGCCTGAACTGCTTAACGGAACCAAAGTGCCAAGTGGTGACAAAGAACGAAACGGGCAAATATGCGATGGACATGTCAGATGTTCTTAAACCAATTAATTTCCTCAGCTTTGCGCTTATATTTTGTAAACTCTTGCAATCGAAATGTTGGCACAATTTGTGAAAGAGTTATTCACGTGTTTTTTGCTGTGATAGACATCGACATGGGTCTATTCTTTAAAACCTAACCCAATCCATCACGATTCCGACCCAACCCAAACCACGAAAGCAATAGACTATTTGACCCAACCCAACCCACCGTGATACATTACAATTTCTTAAACCAGTTATTGAACCTAGAAAACTAATCAATCAAATAGGCTTTGCGGCGAACCCAACCAACCAACCATAAACATTTAAATTTCTGACCCAACCCAGTCCAAACCAATCCAACCCAGTCCAACCCATGTCCATGTCTGTGCTGTGCTATAATACAGAGAGAGAGAGAGAGAGAGAGAGAGAGAGAGAGAGAGAGAGGAGAGAGAGAGAGAGAATAAGTGAGTTTAGCGTCTTTGCCTGATTCATGAACTGGGCAATGTCACCATCTGGAAGTAACATGTATTTCATCCTGACGCTGGTCATTTCTAAAAAGAACAGTGGAGAAAGCTACTCCCACTCGATACTTTTAACTCTACCAGGGGTTGCATGGAAAGCTAAAATTCAAAATTTTCCACTTCCATTGAGGGGAGGGTATCAACCAGTGGGAGTTTAAATCCATCCCACATCCTCCGGATATTCTAACAGCGACCTAAAAGCAATGACACTCTGTCACAATACAGCCAGTAATAATCATCTGCCTTCAGTCGTTGCTCTGCTAAAGTAATTAGTCTTGACAGTTCCGGTTTTACCATTCTGACCGCATCTTCTGTAATTGGAAACGACAGTTTGAAAGTTTCCAATTTTCCGATGAAATTTCACGTCGTCATCTGCATCTATACACGAAAACCTCGGTTCAACCGGTGCCGCCAGGGTCGTCGTTTCAATATCCATCACCAGGGGTCGGAGGCTCGAAATCCAGACTCCATTAACGAATTAAGCCATTGTCCGTCCGTCCGTGCGTAATGCATGTTCTGTCCGGATCGTTACCGTATATGCGCGACTTTGAACCGCGCTCTACCGTATAACCGCACAATTACGCCCGGCGATTATCTCGAGCATCTCGCTCAATTGACTTGCAACGCTCTGATGCTCTTCGCATATCCTGCTTTCTAACACAGACGCCGGGACTGCGGAGAGGAACGAGAAGCTCTTCAAATGCGCAGAGAGAGAGAGAGAGAGAGAGAGAGAGAGAGAGAGAGAGAGAGACAGAGAGACAGAGAGAGAGAGAGAGAGAGAGAGAGAGAGAGAGAGAGAGAGAGAGAGAAGCACTCTCGTTGCAATGCGCTACGACCTCTCGGTCTGCCTCTCTGTCTCTGTCTCTGTGTGTATCTGTCTCTCCGCGCCCTTCTTTTCCTTCTCGCTTGCTCCTGCCCAAATTTCCGTTTCGTCGTTTAATGGAGGCATTTCCGGCGCCGGAAAACGCCAGTCACTTCCGTTCCCACGAGTGGGAAGATAGACGCAAATGGCCACTCGACGAAGTGCGACGACCATTCGAGAAGAAGGAGGATGAAAGTGCTTAAGAAGAAGAAGAAGAAGAAGAAGAAGAAGAAGAAGAAGAAGAAGAAGAAGAAGAAGAAGAAGAAGAAGAAGAAGAAGAAGAAGAAGAAGAAGAAGAAGAAGAAGAAGAAGAAGAAGAAGCTCTCGTCGGACTGCGTGCCATTTGTTTCAACAGAAATATGTACCGTGCGTCAGGGTCCGTCTAAGACGCGGAAGATCCATTAAATTCGCAGCCCTTTGAAAACTGGCGAACGCTGAGAGAAAATATCGATTCACTTATAACTTTTTGTGGTCGGTTTTAGCTTTTAAGTGCAAGGAAGGAAAATTCAAGGCGTTGATTCTTACGTGACACTCGAATTTTCGAAACGGCAGCTCAGTCAGCCTACAGGGTGCACGGCGCAAAAACCGGTCTAGTCACATTTAGGTTTGCATTTAATATAGTCCGGTTTTTGCACCACCCTGTATATTCCTAAATTTTCGACCGAAATGCTCCTTGCGTTTACGTTCCGAAATACCTGAAACTTGAAGGTCCATTGCGAGAAAAACGTCGAAAATTAGCGGATTCTTGAGAGACCTCAACGCAAACCTATTTCGTTATTTTACACAAAACATCAGCTGCCCAAATCTTTGACTCCTCAAAATTCAGTTAGACAAGTCGTTGTGGAGTTGTTGTTTGAGGATTTAGCTATAGGCCTATTATACTATATATCATGTACAGCTGTAGACAATGTCATCGACAAATTCGCTTCCAGCAATAGAAAACTCGATTTTGCACTATGACTTTGTACAACCAGACTAAAATGGCTCTTATACATTGTCAATTCTGAACATTATATTTTATTAATCAAATCTACAGATTTCTTCTAAACCGTTCACACACCCCTAGAATAGATTATATATAATTCCAACCTTTCGACAATTGGGATCTTCTTATCCTCAAAAATTCATGGTGAATCCCCACATCACTGGCGTTCTTGGAACTCGCCACTTTCTCAACCATTACATTTGTTTCAGCATTTTATCCCAAAACGTTCTACTGATTTGACGACACCCGAACTTAAATAATATCACCGGCACACAGGCTTAATTTAGGTAAAAACGCCGGACTTCATTCCGCCTAACTTCTGGCCACAACAGCGGAAATAATTAAAAATTTGAGTTAGAACGCGTTTAGGCCTACCGAACGAAAATATTGAGGACCTGTGAGCAAATGGGGGGACGAGATTGTCATTCAACAATTGCGTCGTCTTCACAACAAATGACCGTTTGAACATTTGTGGAATATCATTAGAACTATCTCCCTCTCCTTCCTTTATTAGTTGACTTTTCTTGAGTTATATCTCTGCCTGATTTTCTGTGATCACCGTGTATAATTCCTGACAATTGGCGGGATCTTCTTAGTCTTGTCTGCCACTGCTCTTACATTTGTAGCATTTTATCCCAAAATTCTATTTGACGAGCTTAAATAATATCAGTGTCATTTCTCTCTAAGAGACAGATCTGGGCGACTCTCCACAACAGACTTGACATCTCCCTCTCCCTCTCCTTCCTTTCTTCCTCTCTCCATCTCTGCCTGTCCCTGTCTCTCTGTCTGTCTGTCTGTCTCTCTCTCTCTCTCTCTCTCTCTCTCTCTCTCTCTCTCTCTCGTGCAATCTCGGCGCTGAGAAATCTGTATTGGGTTTTAGATGTATCGCTTGCAATTGAATTTGATCTAAAGAAATTTGAAATGAGAAAAGAGCGCCGGGCACAGAGAGAGAGAGAGAGAGAGAGAGAGAGAGAGAGAGAGAGAGAGAGAGAGAGAGAGAGAGAGAGAGAGAGAGAGAGAGAGAGAGAGAGATCGCCTGACGGCGTTTGCATCGATTTATTCGACCGTTTCCAATTTCGACCCGCGCCGGGCAAAGCAAGCGGTTGTTGGCGCGTGTGTGATAACAGTTTTAATTAGAATCGTATCCGCTGACGACCTCTGCCTCCTCCTCCGTCCGATCCTACCAACAAATGATTGTCAATCGCCGATGCCTGGGCGGAGGGCGGAGGGCGATCGCCCTCCCCACTCCCGTCTGCCCACTCTTAATTATATCGTTCTCCGGGTGTGGTCAGGATGCAGCAGCGTCTAACAATGGGGCAGCGTCGATACAGGAAACGAATTATAATGCCGAACGATCGGACAATGGAAATAGAGACGTTATTGAACGAACGCCGATCATTTTGTCATTTTTTCCCCCGGCGGCTCACTTTCCACGCGTGTTTGGGAAGGCAAAGACGGCGCCCATAGGAAATTAAGATGAAATTGGTGGGATTTTGCCTATTGTCCGGTTTTTTGGAACAGATGAATCCGGTCCTGACGATGCAAACAGAGGCTTCAACGTACAGTACAAGCTTTGGCCTAGAACACTGGAAAGTGTGTCAAAGTGATTTCAAGTATAAATTGAGTTCTTTGCTGAGTAACTGAAATTTTGCCTTGTATTAAAGTTGCCACAGATACGCTTAGTGAATTAAATTGGTTCACCTAGTTGCAGTTCGCATTAATTTTGGATATAAGGATATGATAAAGAGACATTAGGCCTATGCACTTTCTGGACAATTCAGTTTATTCCCTTCAACTGCGAACTTCTATGTCCAGGGGCGTAGCGACGGGGGTATATCGGTATATATACCCCCCAAATCAGTCTACCTTAAAGTTTTTTATGTGATTTGCATGTGGTTATATGTGGTTTATAAGGTTTATGTGGGTTAATGGTAACAATGGAGCCCCGAACCTGTCTCGGATCAGAGAATCTGATGATGAGCCTTACAATAAACGACACACTACTGACAACTACTTGTTACAAAAGTTACATAAGTAACAATAAACGGCCTATGGCTCTGGGCCCAAAGCATATTGACAAAAAAGCTGATCAAAAATTGGAACAGCATAACAATTTTAAAATTTTTAACCGATTTGGTGCGCAATTTTAATTTTCAAACAGATCTGTAAGGCGCGGAGCTGCAACCTACGGTAGTCAAACATTCGCCTGCAATCGCCGCACTACCTGGGATTGTGCCAGCCGCTTGGTGGGCTAGCAACGCACAGCCACTAGATAATTATACTTAATCTTTGCTATTAATGCTATGTCATGTTCTGGTATAACGTTTACTGTATGTCAGGCCGTGATTTTTCCTAGATACATTTTTTAATCAGCTCCAGAAAGAAACCTCGCCTTCCTCGTTTAGGGCGTGGGTCGTTTCTCTAAACTCAGTCCCTATAATTATAATAGATACGTGCAATAAAGTCAGGTTTAAAACAGGGTTGTCCAACTGGAGGCTCGCGGGCCGGATCCGGCCCGCAGGACAATTTCATCCGGCCCGCCACCGAGTTTGGGAAAATAACAATTTTGGCTACAGGACCGGTTATTACCGTTATTTTTAAGACTAGGAGGTTACCACTTACTTATCCACAAGGACATAGAACAAGAATAATTAAAAATGTGTAATGCAATGCTTCATTGTGTTCTTTACCTACATTTACAATTTACACTGTCTTAGACTTATAGGCTTAGTCTTAGACAAAGATATTACCGGTACTTGTAATCAAGTGCGACCCCCGACGTTGGGTTTGTGGTCCAATGCGGTCCGCCATCTGATTTGAGTTGAGACCCCTGGGTTAAAAGGTCGGTCAATGACAACAACCAGAAATGTGGTGTTCTATTCGGCATAATTCCCGCCAATGGCGTAGCCAGGATTTTCCCAAAGGGGGAGTTACGACTGTTCCCAACTTCGAAAAATCATAAAAAGGTCATCACCTATTAATTTGCTTGATTAAGTTAGTTATATATAGCTAAATGAGCGCGCGGACAGCGCCTATACAACTACTGTACATTGATATTTTTCTTTGCTTCTTTTTTCTTTTTTGCTATCTTATACCTGATTTTAGCACCCCCTCCACCCACAGAACAATGCGCAATAAAAGTTTTGGTCGGACAACCAAGGGTGGTTTAACCCCCAACCCGTCTGGCTACGCCACTGATTTGCGCATCAATTTACCAAATGTTCGCTGTATCCTAAATTGGACGCTCTATAGAATTTCTCATCACTGTCAACGAATCACAAGGACAACGTTTGACAACAATTGTTATTATTGTCGACCTAAGCTACGGCCGCCACTGTAGAGCGCTTATAACGGCGATCCGTAAACGTTTACGTTGCGTGATTTGTTGACGCCAAACCAGGAAAGCCGTTTACAACGTTATGCACAATAAGGCAGGATACGCTAAGGATACGCATTCGGTTAATTCCTGTCAATAGTATTGCTGCTGTTATTTCCGCAGTTAGATTCCTGTGTTATTTAGACGGAAACAAGAGGAAGTAGGCTACTTACGATATTTGGTCCTACATCAACAACGCCTGCTCTTCTTTGTCGTTCACATTTGCCGATCTCTACGTGAACCTTTCGCTGACTGCGACGACGACTGACACTGTCCTCTGCTGCTGCTGCGTCTATGCACGGCCCGTGCTGCTACCGCTGCCTCTCGCGCCCGCCCGCCCGCCCGCCCGCCCGCCCGCCCGCCCGCCCGCCCGCCCGCCGGTCCACAGCCCTGCATTCACCGACTGGCACCGGCGTGGCTCGGCGTCGGCGACCGAACCTTTAATAAGCAGCCGCCGCCGCCGCCGCCGCCGCCGCCGCCGCCGCCGCCGCCGCCGCCGCTGCTTCTTCCCCTTTCTGTGGCGTCACCGAGAGGCCTCCGCTTCTTTGCGGGGCGGACCATCTAATTAATTGGCTGCCCAGCGATGCCCTGTGTGGCTCCCACAGTCCCACTGCCCCGCAGAGGAACTAGTTGGACGGAAGCGGTGGCAGCCTTCTTTCTCCGTCCCTTCGCTAACACGGAACTCGAATTTTGACGGAGGGCTCTATATGCTAGTCATCGATATCGATGATCGTGGTCGTGCTGTGCAAATAGAGAAGACATTAGAAATTAGCAAGGACATTGCTTTGAGCCACCAGCCCCCCCCCCCCCCCAAGCGCCCACCCACCACCGTTCACAAACGGTTAGAAGGTCAGATCAACGCCATTCGTTCCTGCACTTAATTATTGCATGAGATAACTTTGTTGCGGCCCGCCCAGGCCCCTTACAGATCGCCGGGCCTCTGGGCATTTGCCACTTACCTCCCCCTACTTGTAGGCCTACGTCAGTTTTACATTTTATATTCACACATTCAGTGGCGTAGCCAGGATTTCCGGAAGGGAGGTTTGGTTTTGACTTTTGACCGTAACCAACTTTCGAAAATTCTTGAAAAATCTTGACAAGCAAAAAGGTCATCCTATGTATCTATCCTATGTCTTTCCTTCTAAAATTTTTCCTTTCAGATGCTGACAAGCCAAAAAGGTCGTCACGCCTATGGCGCTTAAACAATTTTGGTCAGCAGCCCCAAGGGGATTTGACCCTCGAAACCGTGTCCGAAAATTAAAAATGCATGGAAACACATTTAAAAAATTTTCGTCGGCGCCGAAAAGGTGGTTTATAACCCCCAAACCCCCCTTGGCTGCGCCACTGCACACATTGCATCTCGAAAGTCAGGTTTTTGTTTATTATCGGATACATTTATGAGTTGCTACTAAGTGACTGGCGCTTCGAGTGTCGGTCTAACTACTTTTCGAAATCATATAGGGCCCAGGCTAGGCTAGGCTAGGCAACCTGACTAGTAGGCCTACTTAAAGTTGAAATTGCTAAGTCAGTCATCAACTTTCATCATTCCATCTAGATGCTAGCTTAGCTGTTTAAACCGGTTTAAATGTATAGAGGCCTGAGTCTGTACTTGAGACCGAGCGTGCATCTAAACCCCATCAAGGAACTCTGAGGAGATGGGTCGAACAATAAAGAAGGTGAATCGACTATTTCGGGTCATCCACTGGTTCTCCGTTTGACGGTTCGGTCCATCTGCAGGGAATAATTTATGGCTGGACGAAGGTAGATTGGGACGTTTTCTAAATCGGTCATCGGAGTGGACATAAAATTCTAAAAATTCGACCACCGTCGAAGAGACGGCTGCGGTCTCTTTCCCTGATTATTGACCGATTAATGGCGCACCAAAACAGGTTCCATTTTGATGCTCTACAGATGAGGAGATGCGATCACACGGAATGCTATTTTACGCCAAGAGCGATGAATAAAGACGGAGAGAAGACTGGCCTTCAAGATCCTTCAAGATAGCGCGTCTTTTGGACATTTTAAGCTGTTTATATATGCGATGACATATTAAGTGCAAGATTAGTGTCATATTTGACATTTAGATCGAATGCGACTCTTAATGTGCCAGTGTGGCAGTCTTTTAATGACATTTGATACGACAAAAGTCCTAGGGTGGTCAGAAAATAGCCATTAATTTGGAAAGCAGCCGCCATAACTTAACCCTTTGGACAGTAAAGTCGACATTTCGGTTTCATTGCATATTGGTTATACACATGGCAAGAGACAGGAAGACCTGGAGTCATCTCGTATCAAACTCATCGTCATCATACACTGTAGATGATGAAAGAAGAAGAAGGAGGAGGAGGAGGAGGAGAAGAAGAAGAAGAAGAAGAAGAAGAAGAAGAAGAAGAAGAAGAAGAAGAAGAAGAAGAAGAAGAAGAAGAAGAAGAAGAAGAAGAAGAAGAAGAAGAAGAAGAAGACATAGGTCCTATTGGTTATACGGATTGTCAGGAGGAGCGTCTGGCTTTAATTTTCTTGCCAAGAATATTTCTTTCATGTGTTCATCTGATGTCGCTGCTCGACTCTTGTTGAATGAACTGCTGTATTCTTTGGCTGGATGGGTTCACAGTGTGCGAGCACTTCAGTACGGCTCCAAGGGGCTGTTCATTAATTATGTCAACAATTTTTTGGGCAATTTTTGACCCGTCCCCCCCTTGTCAACAACTGTCAACTTCCAGTGACCCACTATAATTATGTCAAAAACTTCCCCCCCCCCAACTAAGATCAGTGACGGGTCTCCCTAAAAAGTTTATAGAAGGTTAGTATTTTTGCGGCGAAGACCAGTTTTCCCTTTCTTTTGCTCATCAAGTGTCATAATTTGGTGGTGATGACCTTGTTTTTGCTTGTCATGCTTTTTCCATTGTAATAAATAGTATCCCATGAAATTTCCTATTTTTATCATTTGCAAAAAAATGAAGTGGTTGACGTCAACTTCTCTTGACCCCTCCCCTGTCTACAACTGTCAAACTTTTAAAACCCCTCCCCATTTTGTTGACGTAATTAATGGGCAGCTCCTATTTGGGAAGGGGCGGAGCTGCTCCTCTCTGCTCTAAAACGATGCAACCTAGTCGAGACCTCCGAAATCGTTGTTGCCTTGTGGACCGAACCATAAGTGGCGTGTCTAGGGCAGGGCATGTTGGACATTTTTGTCACTTACTCAATATGATGTGCTATTATTTTAACGATTCTAATAGCACAGATACGTTCTTCTTCTTTTGATGTGTAGACATTTAGTAGGGCCTATATAAAGTTCGTTTAAATAAACTGTATCTCTACGTTTAAACGGTCTAAAAAGTTAATCAGTAAGATCGATAGCTCGTCATCCAACAGGGCAGGTAGGACAGGTGCCACTCGAAAGGAGTGTCAATAACTCTGTAACCTTGTTCTATTCAGCGTAGAAGGAGAAGAAACGGAGAAAACTGACTTTCAGCACATCACAGACCAGTTCTCATCAGTCGAAGCAAGAAGAGTGAACCTGAAGTTTCAATCTTGCGCAGTGGCGTCGAGAGGGGGGTGCGTACCGCACCGGGTGACACCATCTAGGGGGGGGGGGTGACACCAAACAAGGATGACGTTTTTTTGCTTGTCACGGACGGACAAGGATGACCTTTTCCCTTTTTTTGCTTGTCACGGTATTTGAGAAGAAAAAAAGGAAAAATAAGAAAGATTTAGGCCCTAGAAGAGGTCCCAAGTCTAAATGGGTGACACCACGATTTTACCGCACTGGGTGACACCAACCCTAGCGACGCCACTGATATTGCGTCAATAAAAAGTTTCTTAAATATCTGTTAACCTGCTAAAATAATGTTCTGGTTCGCTGCCATGGACGTCAAACACCCTGGGTCCGCCCCCGTGAATGGTGGGTGCCATTATAAGATTCACAACACATGCAAATTCATTGTCAATGTCTGACACCAATACAACCCATATGGCAGTGGAATGAATCATAGGGAAACCAGCGCACAAATAGCATTCATACTACTGTTGAAAAACTGTAGCCAAAACAGAGGCGTCATTTGGAGGGGAAGCCGTGGCCCCCAAGGAAATGAAGAAATAACTTATAATGTATTAAACAAATTAATTAATGTGAAATGTGCAAAAAAATGCCAACAATTTGCAAAAAATGTCAAAAATTTGCCAAAATTCCCCCAAATTGGCCTAAAAATTATCCTGCCCCCAAGAAAAGTGTAAAATGACGCTACTGAGCCGAGATAGCATTGCTGTTACAACAGCAAATCAGCAGTCGTTGCTGTTCTAATGAATTTCGTACAACTCTGTATCAAAATCTCTGATTAAATTCAACGACTGCGCTTAATCGCAGCATTTGTCGTTGTACGCCGAGCGATTATCTCGTATCGTCATGCAAGCGTTGCTTCGATTTCGATAGGCGGTTATAAAGGAACAGCTTCTGGGCATTCATTGCCATCAAGCAAACGCCAGCTGAGACCCGGTACTAAATCCATCCGACGCAGGTCAACTAATCACGCCACCGGTCGCTACTAATTAGCCGTAGCCACGCCAGCTCTCATCGGCGAAGTATACGCCGATTTTCCTTTCCTTATTAAATTCATCTCTCTCAGAGTATTGTTTCACCTGCAGAATAGCCATAACGTCAATCCATTCGTAGAAAACACGCCATAAAACACATGCGAGGTCAGTACATCGGCATAAAGAGAAGGAGAAAGAGACAGACAGACAGGCAGACAGACAGATAGAGGGAGAGAGACAGACAAAGACAGAGGGAGAGAGAGACAAAGATAGAGAGGAGTGGCGATGCTGTAGTATGGAACCTGTCTTTGGACAGAGCACACGAAGAAGAAGAAATACATTGGCAATGTAACAGAGTAGAAAATGACTGATCACTTAGCATCATAGAATTCGCTTTAAGCACATTTCACACAATATACAGACTCTTGCAAATAGCAACACTTTCCACTGCAGCACGTCACAACAGCAACAGTAAAACCTGCCTGTTACAGACTTGGAGTCCTCGAGGCCGTGGCCTTGGCCTCGAGGCGCCTCGAGGCCAAGTGACGCTGGCCTTGGCCTTGGTCTTGGCCTCGGGATACAAGTCCTCGGCCTTGGCCTTGGCCTCGGACCTGCTGGCCTTAGCCTTGGCCTCGGGTACAAGTCCTCGGCCTTGGCCTTGGCCTCGGGATACAAGTCCTCGGCCTTGTGTACTCGAGGCCAAGCCCTCACACCATGGAATTAAACATGAAAATCGCGCATTCAAAATGTTGGAAGTGACGAATAATATCTGAACAAAATGTTCTCTGTTCAATCCAAACGGTAGACCCTGAGAATTCCTGCTAAGTCTAATAGCTTGTAATTATGTTGCTTGCATTGACAAGGCTGACATTGTTTGAAGCGAACGCAATATCTCAGGGATTGAAGTAGGCATTTGGACCAGAAAATTGGGTTTCTTGCTAATAAAAGTATTAAAAGGCTTGAACCTAAATGGATATATGGCGTCTATTTTAGAGCAGTTCTAGACTGCGGCGGCTTCACAGGGAGCCGGGGTTTATTGTCTCTAAAGTATAACAGAGACACCTGCGAGGCTGCATCTGCTTAGGCTAAGGAGGTTGTAGACTGATCGCACTTGGAAAAGAAACGGTGCCGTAGTGACAGCAATCTCTGCTGTAGGCCTACCTATTGCTGTTAAAGTTTGTAAGTAAAAATACGCAAGCAAAGAATATGGCCACAAATGAGCCTAGCATTTTGAAGTTTGCTTTCACCGATTTCAAAATAATAAATGAAAGAAAGTGGTCCGCGAAATGCAAGCAATGTCGCGAAATAATAAGTGAAACTCGAGGAACTTCAAGTGGGTTCAAGAAACATCTGGATATAAAACACGAGACTGGCAAACAGCTACAAAACATCAAAAGGTATTTTAATTTTATTTTTAAAACATGGTTGGTACTAGGTACTGGACCCTACTGCCATGGACGCCAATCCATAAGGAGCCAGGGCACCCAATAATTCGGGTAGGGGCCCAGCACTTGTTTGGCCCCCAAAATTTCAATATTTTGACGTTTAATCTGCCCAAATCGAGTGTTGGCCCTGATCAGAGCGCGATTTGCAGGGAAAGGGGGGGGGATTTTACCCCACTGTCCATGTACATCCCTTCCACTGAGGTGGCTACTGCAGGGCCGTTTTAAGGTCTTCGTAGGCCTTAGGCACTCTCATATTCGTAGGCCCTCCTCAACTTAAACCTCCAAGTTGCCAACTACGCAACCAACTGTGGATTAAACTGTAGAGTTTAACACTTCTGCATTATTTCATGACTTCGTGTTTAACGGGGACGTCATTTGGGGGGCAGGGGCGTGGCTCCAAGGAAATGAAGAAATAATGTAACAAATAAATAAATGTAAAATGTGCAAAAAATTTGGCAAAAATTTGGCAAAATGTACCTAAAAATTTGGCCAAAAACGCCAAATATCTGCTGGCCTTAGCCTTGGCTTTAATTCCGTCCTGCTGGCTGGCCTTGGCCTTGGCCTCGGACCTGCTGGCCTTGGCCTCGGACCTGCTGGCCTTGGCCTTGGACCTCCTGGCCTTGGCCTTGGCCTCGGACCTCCTGGCCTTGGCCTCGCCTTGGCCTCGACAGTTGTGGCCTCGACTCCAAGTCTGGCCTGTTATAGCATTTCAAGAATCGCTCTACAGTGCAAACTTAAATTACGCTGGTTCAGGGCGTACCGAGGGTATTTGGCGCCCATAGCAGAGGTAAGGAAATTAAATTTACGGGTTAACAAATATTTTATTATTAACAAATGACTCTTTATTGATGCTTTTACTGATGGGAACTGGTCTATGATGTGTCCCTCAAAGTCAGTTTTCTCAGTTTCTTTTCTTTCTACGCCGAGCAGAGAGCAAGATCACAGTTTTTACTGTGCCCTGGGCGCCCTTCAAGTGGCGCCCAGGGCATCTGCCATACTCTAGGCACATCACTGAGATGGCTGAGTACAGAACAGTTCATACAAAAAGCAACACTGGATATGAATGATTCCGACACGTTAAGTGTTGTAACAAGCACAGTCACACAACACACTCTATTACTTTCAGTGTTACAAATAACATGTTGTCTATGCAAGTGAATGCTATTGAAGGAAAAGCCAAGGTTATTTTCTAAAAGGATATTCAACTGTTTTGTCATTCATCAACATTTGACAAGAAACAGACTGAAAAAAACTACTCTGCTCAAATGACTTTTTATGCTTCTTAATATCAACGTGGCATTTCAGAGTGCAAAATGAATAAGAAGACTTCAAAACAAAATAAATATAAATAGCTTTCTACACACAAGAAATGAGTGCAGGCAAGACACTGGTAGGTCCCCAATTAAGCATCAAAGCAAAGCAAAGATGAATCTGAAAAACAAGAAATATAACATTAACCGTGCTTACATACATGGCAAGAAAAGAGATTACATCAAATCGCCATCAAATACTAAATAAACAATATCACCAATTTCCACAACAGAGAAATCTTGTTCAAAGTGTTGAAATGTCAGCAAATGCAGAAAATGGCAAGTCATGACTAAATCACACACAACAATCACATGACATATCAAACATATTGTGCACAAACGTCAAAGTAAACTTTGAATATATATATGAAAAATACAGTAGAACTTCGTTATAACGGACTCGATTATAACACATGCTCCGTTATAACTTAACTGCAATATACGGTCCCGCGTGATGTGCTACCTCATTGGATGGTGAATGGGATATAACGTACCTTGGACATAACGTAATAAATTGTACAGACCCGCTAAGTGCGCTATAACAAAGTTCTACTGTAGACAAGTAATATAATTGAAACACAAATGTAAATCTAGTTTAATTATATTATTATAACATGTGTATATGTATATGTATATATAAAATCTAAAAATCTTGGGCATAATTAAGCAATCGTTCTATAAAAGCACAAAATGAATTGTTCACAGATTACAGAGAAATGACAGCAGACTAGAAACAACAAAGACTCAAGTAAGCAAGTAAGCAAGTTCAATCTGTAATATGCAATAAATATTCAAATACATTTCTATGGCCTTTCGATGAATTGTGAATATCTTAATTTGGCTTTAATGTCCAGATAAAAAGCTGAAACATCTAGGCAAGTGAAAATCACTGAGGTCATTTATAGAAAACAGCACACAACACAAACAGGGTCACTGTAACAGCGACAGGGTCACTGTTACAGTGACAGTTACAGGATCACTGTTACAGAGTCACTGTTACTTTACCAGTAATCAAATCAAGCATCAACACTGTGGAAATAATTTGCGAATAACCAAAAACTCAACAAAGGAAACGTATCACCGTGTACTTTTTTGGTCAGCATCAAAAATGGAAAACAAGGATTGCTTATTTTATGCAAGATGATCCAAAAACTGCAACAAAGATGCTTCACTCAGTAGTTTAACTTTGGAATTCTACATTTAAATTTTGAATATTAAATACATAAATATTCAACAGACAGAGCTGACCATTAGCTGGACAAATGAGAACACAAACAACCATCTTGGCACAGCCAGGATCCCAGAATAGGGGGCACCACAAAGGCATTCGTGCACATCCCCCTTACTCCAACTATGGGTTTGGGGAGCAGTGTGAGACCCCCTAATGGGGCCTGAACCTGAGAATAGTCACAGAAGCTTTTGAGTAACTGAGCTGAACCACGAGCGGCTGTGGTGCACACTTTTCAAACCCACATAGGGGGCCAGGCCTCCTCTGTGGCTGTGCTAACGTGAACACACAGACCACGGCTGAGTTTTGCAAAAAGAAAACGTAGAAAATGTTTCACACTTACTCCAAAATCAACTCTCAACTTTATAACATATGCAATTGTACAGAAAAAG
Organism: Metaphire vulgaris; assembly: GCA_018105865.1. Classification (NCBI taxonomy): domain Eukaryota; kingdom Metazoa; phylum Annelida; class Clitellata; order Crassiclitellata; family Megascolecidae; genus Metaphire; species Metaphire vulgaris. The sequence continues at coordinate 1,505,996 of CM030858.1, read as the reverse complement.
TTTCTTGAGCTTCTGTGAAAAGTTCTGTAAGACATTTTTACTCACCTTCTTATCAGTGCAACCATCAAACATCAGTGAAATTCTAAAATGCTGAATTTAAAAAATTAATAAACCTGAAAATGAACAAAGATTTAAGAGGCCATTTGAGACAATACGAATGTGAAATTAGAAAAAATTGACGCAGTTCTATCATGCCATTGATATCTCAGGATAGAAACACAAGACCTAAGTTAGCTCTCAGCACTAAAAGGAAAACTAAAAATGAGGTTTTAGCAGTAAGCACCAATGCATTGAGCACGCACTTAAACAACTAATCAAGTCACAATAATGCATAATAACTCCGAGATAAAAAAAATTGATCATGGCCACACAAAAGTTATACACATGTTGGAGTAAAATAAAGGTGACATTCGTTGCAAACGAGCAGACAATTATGTAAAATACTTCAGTCAAGAAAAGAAAAAAAAGAAAAAAACAGAAAAAAGAATACATCCAAAATACAAGAAGACATCATCTACCGGAAATTCCTAAATACACTCGGTGATAATTCAAAAATGATGAGCGGCAAAAGCTAAACTGAGACCAAAATTGCAGAAAAATAGCTAAAAGCGCTAGTCTTGGAAGTGTCAGTTAACTTATTTGGCAACTTTGAAATTTAAAATTTCTGATTCTGCTACAAAAGTTCATCAAAGAGATTCATAATATATAATAGTCAACTAATTCAACCATTCTTCTAATTATACACTCATATGCAAATACAAGTACTGGCTCCCATAAGTACATCTAGCATTGCCATATTCTATCTTCGTTTCTCATGATCTCCTGCCTTTTAGGACATTTGCCCAACACCCAGTAAAGACCTTCCCAAAGAAGGAAATCAGAGGGAAACAAATGGGAGGCACCCCTCGTTGTAAATTTTTTCTCCACCGTATGCCTACATTGTCACTAGATGATGATGATGAAGAAGAGTTACTTTTCCACTTAAGGTCCAATTGGCTTTTATGTTGTTCATGGATGAGCCGAGTATGGTGATATCCCATTGCTTTCCTCACAGACATTTAGGGGCAAACAACTTGTCTGAGGATGCTACATGGATTCGAACCCCGCTACAATCCGATTGCACGGCAAAATCCCACCACTACCCCCCCCACTGTCATTTATGCAAAGCAAATTTGGCAATCCAGATTACTCCATATTCCTTTATTCACAGGCACAAAACCTTAAGTGCCCAGAGAGGATGACAGCAAATGACATTGGCAATGCTATGAACATAACGACGATGGAATTCGAGAATTGATAACACAATAGTATCATGGTTACGAATACATGCGTATATAATATTCATGCACTGCACGAAAATCAACGAAAGATTTTACATCAGCAAACACGGAAAATTAGTGCTGTCACACATTCATTCACACACACGCACACTAACAACTAAATATCTTGAAATTGTAGAACAATACTTCTGGAAAAAAATCAAATAATTGCGACCACCACAATGGCAAGGTTTCCTGGTTATTGGCAAATTTTTAAAAAATGTTGGTCCTCAAATTTCAAACCATTATCACACAAGAGGGATACATTTCATACTTTCATCTCCAGCTGAATATTAATCTGTAAAATAAAAATTAAATCAAATCCCACTATTTTTATGTCGTCAACAATATTCTAAAGAGAAATCTGCCTGTTTGCACCAATAAATTCAATGGAGATTTCAAATTAAATCACTAAAGAAAATCTTGGCTGCCAAAAACTGAATTTCAATCTTTACTAAACTGCCTTTCAAAAAGAAGATTTTTAGTTAATTGGAACTCTTGAATACTCAGCAAACAATCATTGTTTTATCTTCAATATTCAAATATAATCCTAATTAAATTCTGCCATATTGAAGTTACCATCAAATTAATTGATACATTTTCTCATTCGTATATTCATCAACGAAGGACATATCTAGGGTATTTGGTGCCCATGGCAGGGAATACAACCAGACCACAGTTTTTTTGTGCCCCTTTCAAGTGGCGTCCAGGGCATCTGCCCTGCCTGCCATCAGTGCTGAATCTAGACTCCTGGACACCGGGAGTGGGGAGGGGGGAATGACAAAGCCGGGGAAGTCAGCTAGGGGGCTGCTGTTAGTTGATGTAGTATGCCAAAATTTCTGGGGGAATTTGAAATTTCCGGGGGGGAAAGGGCAATTTCCCCCGGAAATGGTCTAGATTAAGCCCTGCCTGCCATACCCTACGCATGCCATTGTCACCAACCAATCCAAATATTCATTGGCCGCGAGGCTCAACTTTCTCCGAAAGAGCGGTAAGTACTTTCTCAAACTTTCCAATTCTTTCCAACAGTGAAACGTGAATTCCCTTTGAACCCCACAAGAACTTCATGTGAGTCTGTGGACTGAGCAGATCTACAAACGATCTTTCAAGACTCGACTCCGCAAGAAGGCTTTCTGCGGACTTCCGATAGACGTCGCACTGCTCGGCAAACATTCGGGCGGCGTCCAGATGTGCAAGGAGAGACTCCAGATGGAATTTCGGTTTTCCGGAAGAGTTCAACAACATGGTGCCGGTGTCCTCCAACAGTTCGGCCAACGGAAGAATGTGTGGAACGGTGATGTTCTGCAAAGGAAGAATGGTTGTAGCTTCGTCATTCAGACCTTTCAGAAAGTTGCAGAGTTGGGTACGAAAAAGGGATTTGCTCGTGGGGTAGTACTGGTCGAAAGACAGCCACGACTTCTCCAGTCTTTGAACCTACAGAAACAGACCCAAAAAACCCAGTCAGCTTACAACAAATTACAGATAAAAATCTTGCCACAGCTGCCTTCCAAAAGGTAAATCAGCAACCGCTGCTTTCACAAGGTTACATACAACGTTGATGCTGTGTTGAATTCAGCTTCAACTGTCACATATCTTCAAATGTTTTAAACGTACAGTACAATGGCATCTTGAGACATTATCATATTTCTGTGCATTTGATCTAAACAAATATTGTGAGTAATAATTATAATCTAAAAAACGATTTCTCTTTTAAAAGTTGCTTTGGGGTTTACACCTGTGTGCCATAAACAGCTTCATGAAACCATTACCTCAGCAGTGTTTTGCAAAGAAACGCGACTATTAGCAGAAATATCATCAACACATCAGCATTCAGCAACGCATATTAGTCACATGAAGAAACCTAAAGACTCCATCTTCCATTTGATTAACCCCTTAACCGGCCATTTATTTGTAACTCAATGTAAAATGGACGAGTATACTTGTCACGGTCGGTTAAGGGGTTAATGTTCTTAGTTTTAGTGCTTATCATTTGCATTAAGGCACTGGTCACCTGCTCCGCCAAAAGTCCTTCCATGACGGCGGAAAATCCGAAAAGATTCCCGAAGCAGTTGAGCAGCTCGTGAGCCACTTGGACCCAGCGGTTGATCGTATCAAGACGTTCCACAGAGTTCGTGCAGTGCAGGATTGTCACCGATACAAACAGTCTCAACGAAAAATGTCTACAGGACAAAAGGGATGAATTTTGCTTTTAAAACGAGACACGAGAAAAAGGAAGGAGACGATTAAAAATGTCTACAGGATAGACAAGATAAAAAAGATGAATTCTGCTTTTAAAGCAAAATGAGAGAGAAGCAAAGGAGAATAAAGTAAATGAGACAATTTTATCTATGTTTCAAAATAATGATAAAAGAACGTGTAAACGACGATGGTACTGGCATTACAATAGTCAATGAAAATCTTCACCTTTCGATGACGTCCTCTCGCAGATGATGACCCTGTGGTAAGGTCATCAGCTCCAACCCAGAGGTCACCCCGTAGCCAAAATCAAACGACCCGGCAACCCTCACAAGGTCAAGGTCAATGGTGGTCAGGTGTCGTGCCAGGAGGACCGCGTCGCCCTGCAAAACCAGCGTCTTAATCGCTGCAAAGGCGGACGGGTCGAGTGGCTTGTTTTCGACCGACAAAAGGCTGTTTTCATAATTGGCAAGATTGTTGAAATACGAATCCGTGCCGTTCCCGTCCACAGACCCTAAATTCGACATTACGGTATCGATGTCCGGTCTGTTACAATTCGCCTTATGACCCGGCGACGACCTGACCTGAAAATAATCGGAGTAATCCTTCCCGTCGTCTTCGTACAGAGCCTGGTTACGTCTGACTACCAAGGGCCGTTCGCTCAGACGCTTTTTCACCGTCGGAAAGCGGCTGGGCTTCGGAGGTCCGCTCTCCCTCGGCCGTTCCTTGTCCGCAATCGTCGCCATTCTCAATTCCGGAGATGGAGGTACTCCACTGGAAATTCCTCTGCCGTTGGAATTCGGCGGTGGCAATTCTGGACCCTTTTCCGTCATTTCAAACAACGACAATTCGTTTTTTCCGATCGACGGCAGGCTGCCGTGCCATTTTTCGGTTGACGCCGTAGACAGAACCTTCGTTTCCTTCGGCTCGTCGTCGTCGAAATTCAGAAGTGGAACGCTTCCAGTTCGCCGCTTCATAGCTCCGGTGTCACCAGATGTCACCGGCATTTCATCGTAATTCCCGACGTCGGCGAGCGGAGAGAATCCGTGTCGAACGACGGGAACGCTGATCACAGCTCCAGACGAAGAGGTTATCGGCTTATTATTCTGCACATAATACTGTATGAGATCTGTAACAGTATTGAAGGGCTCCTCTTCGAAGTGGTACATGACCTTTGCTTGACCCGGCACTGTAACCCGATTGATGACAAAATGCAGCGGAATGCCCTTCCAGCACGTCGTCAGAACGAAGTCTCCTCGCTGAGTGAACGAATCGCGCACGAGAAACTTGCCGTCTCCGGGTACGAGAGATTCCGCTTCCTGCCGAGAGATTCCGCCGTGATACCATGGATTGACCGTAAGATTTTCGGTGCAGGTCATTCCGTTATTAGAAAACTGCGCTGAGGAATCGGCCAAGTGTTGAGATGACGAAACTTTGTTCGACGGGAGAGTGCTATATGATGGTCTCTGGCTGGAACACCAAATAACAGAAACACAAATAGCAAATTTCACAATGGAACTGGTCCATAAATGTAGAAAATTTTCAAATAAGTGTAAATACCACTTATGTCGACTTCTGTTTGCCCAGTTGCGACAGAAAAAGGTAATAATTTCTGCAGCATTCAACATGAGAGAACATATTTTAAATGTTTACATTCATATCATATTCAAATATTTGTCACCAGTGTAATTAACAACAGAGGCAACATTTTTCCGGATTTCATACTAATGACAGCGTGTTAATCACATCCTAAATATTGCGACTTGTCAAAAATTTCAATGTGTGTAGAGCAGCAGAAGTGTTACAGTACTTGCCCAATTTTCACTCACTCACTCACTCACTCACTCACTCACTCACTCACTCACATTCACTCACTCACTCACCCACTCACTCACATTCACTCACTCACTCACTCACCCACTCACTCACTCACTCACTCACTCACTCACTCACTCACTCACTCACTCACTCACTCACTCACTCACTCACTCACTCACTCACTCACATTCACTCACTCACTCACCCACTCACTCACACTCACTCACTCACTCACTCACTCACTCACTCACTCACTCACTCACTCACTCACTCACTCACTCACTCACCCACTCAAAAGCAATTGCAGCATTAAATAATGAAAAAATGCCATTATCGACAAGAACATGAACAATAATTCTTCAATTCACCACATACCTTGTGGACACAGCGATGTCCTGTGCCCGTGGTCTCATACCTACAAACATGCAAACAATGAACGACATCATCAATGCAAGGTTCCATTTCTCGCTCCTGAATACTTTCAAAGCACACCGTCTGTCAAAAATTCCACGGAATGTTCAAATTTCACAATAATAAATGCAGCAAACAGTGGATGCTAATCAAATGTCAATAGCAAAGAACAATAATTAATCAGTTTCATGACACTGATGAAAAATTAACTAATTGCTCTGGAACGCCTTGACGACCGCAGTGACTGAGGCCAACTCAGCTGGGCTGTTCCTGAGAGAACTTAAGACGCATCTTTTTAGTTTAGGATATGGTTGACTGCGTGCAGCGCCCCTGTTGTAGGCCTTAGCCTAGTGCACGGCGCTATAGAAGTTGTCTTTAAATAAATAAATAAATTGGGTTTTAATGCAGATAGAAGTCTATGACAAACCTACTCTATTACTTCATAAATTAATAATAAATTGATTATATCCGGATCTCATAATTATAATTAAACTCAATTATCCTTCATAACAAAACTTCTTCAGGTGTCATGTAGTTCTACATTGGCGACTATGGAATTCCATTTCTCTCGGTCGTTTCCTGGTTTGTACGAGTTCTAATTCTGAAAGTACTCCTGTTATGTCAGTAAGTAGACTGCTAACGTACCAATACGTCATTCTTTGTCTTCCTCTTGCTTATCTGCCTTCGACTTTTCAAGTAGCTACCAGGTTTTCTATTCTGTTCTCCTCATTATATGTAAAAAAATTGAAGCCGTATTTTCCGTATTGTAGACAGCAACTTCCTTTGTGTGCCCGCCATCTCAAGGACCGATTCATATGTTATTCTTTTCGGTCAATTATAATATTCAACACTTTTCTTAAGAGTCACATCTCGGCAGCTTCGAGTTTGTTCTTCACAACTTTAGAGATTGGCCAAGTTTCAGCTCCATATAACATGACTGGTCGTATGTAACACTCCAGAACTCTTATCCTTGTTTTTTTATTGCTAAATGTCAGTTTGTTAGTATGTACTTTAGAGTGGCAAAGACTGTGTTTTTGCCATTTGTATTTTTGTTTTTGTATATGATTCACTTTTAGCACCACTGGTGAATCAGCTTCCCGGTCCTCAGGATAATATGAAACTCTACACAACTTAGGACCCTATGTCTATGCTATGCTACCTCTATGCTACTATGCTGCCTCTATGCTACTATGCTATGTTTACCCTATGCTAGCACTTACGTCTGGCACTCGATTCCCGAATCATTACGAGGCTGGAGATCATTCGCGCCCTGTGACCTCCGTTTCGCACCCCAAGGTCACGGATGTCAATCTCCGACCAGTTTAAGATGTCCTTGAAGACATAAAATGTTAAGTCCGTTTAAATATTGAAAAGCTGCGTCCCTTGCAATGACACCTTAAACAGCTACAATGTTATTCATCAGAAACAACATTTGCCTCTGGAGCAATTTATTTTGGATTGGAAGTAATCAGATTATCTCTTATACAACACAAGTGCACATAATGTGTGCCTTCAATCAATGAATGAATCAACGTCTATAGCGCCACTATCATAATGCTTAGGGCATCAGCCGATGGCATACCAAATGCAATCCGAATTGGAGCGGGGTCAAGCTGGAAAGATCAGTGGGGGAGCAATCCAAGTGGGACAGGCCAAGCCAGGTAGGTACGCCGTTAAAACTGCATCTGAGAGATGATAATGTCCTGGCTAAAGAGATGCAGGTAATGAATTCCAGAGCCTTTGGGTCACACACTGAAAAACAACTAGCACCAAGAGAATGAGTAAGAACAGACCATACAGCAGATGGATAAGACACACAACACTTATGGCAGATCCGTTACAGTGGAGAGAATAAAGTACCGCAGAAACATTCAAAACTAAAACACTCTTCAATTTAATAAAAGACCATAATTAATATGTTCCTCATTGCTGTCATTGCTAATTATTCTAATTAATTAGTCATCTTAACTCCGCCAATAACCCGAACTGTTTCCAATTAATTAAATATAAAAATTACAATTGCCTGTCAATGGTGTCCGGTCTGTACCAGTAAGTGCAATGAATAGTCAATATTTAATTAAATCAAATAACATAGAAAGACAATAACCACAGCATAGGAATACTTGATTTTTTACTGAATCACATTTTGTTCACTGCTTTCACTGCATATAAGCTAACAAATTCACTGAATTTTTATTCATACAAATGCATTCTAAGGTAAGCTAACTGAATAGTGTATATCATGCTATATGTTTTGGATATTTGCAGTTTATTTCAGTACATGTTTTGTTTTAAGACGTTTGTTTCAAAGTTTGTCTCCCGACCAGGGCATTACCGGTATATCAAAGATACAGGCTTAACTCGGAAACCGAGACCCAATTTACATGAAACACGATGTGGCTCTGACTGCAGCTTTTCAAGTAAATTCCACTTAAATACCCCTAACATGCTAATATAAACATACAGGGTGCACCTGTAAAAACACAGCTCTCTTCTTCAACAGGTTGTACAATTTGCACGAATGTGGGAGACATCTGGTGCAGAAAGAAGAGCACTTTTTTGAACAATTAAGACCAGAAAGTTAGAGAAGTTTGCCTGCCTCGAGAGTTCTGTACTGTCTGAAGCGCTCGATGTACTCCGCGAGACCAAGATTCTCCAACCAACTCTGGACCGATGAATTCGCTTGAAGGACTGCACCGGACGACCCACGACCATCTCGGTCCTGGGCAACTGGACTGCCGTGCCACGCCATCTTTGTAACTCTCACACTCCGAACTTGATTCCTCTGAAAAAAATAACAGGTCATGCCATGTCATGAAGCCGTCGTCGCTATGCGAAGGTTGGCCGCAACGTTGAGCAATAATTCTCCACTGCTCCCTTTTTAAAGCTGCTTCCATTACTGGAACTCCTTTCATGTTAGGACAGGTAGAAATGGCAAAAGTTGGAATTTCAACCTTGGGGCTGGCACTGATCTCTGGTAGCAGCCTAGCAGGTAAGCAACAATACAGGTGACTCACGCCATCAGTGCACAGTAGTTTGCCATTGCCTTCTCCAGACCCGCATTTTACCTTCGCAGCTTAATTTGCATGCAATTCCTTTATCTACCTCTACGCGACAAACGTCTATGCTGGCAGCCAGTACCACAACTTGATACGAGGATGGTCACCCATCCAAGTACCAAGACGTGTCCAAAGTTCAAAGAAGAACTGATTAGAAAAACAGATAAATGGAAATCGTTACATGTCTGATCTAATTCATCAACAGAAATGCAAACCAAGGGTATTAGGTGCCTACGGCGGGGAGAGGGTAGAACATTAAATTACCAGATTAACAAATCTCTAACTAACAAGTCATAACATTTTAATGACTCAAGATTAAAACTACAGATTCACTTTTCTTGCTTTTATTATTAATGCGATGATGTGCCCAACGTCAGTTTTCTCCGTTTCTTATTTTTCTACGCTGAGTAGAGCACAATCACAGGTTTTTGGCACCCCTTCACCTACCTGCCCTATTCTAAGTATGCCAGTGTCCATCAAGACACACATTCTCTATGCTCAACAATTATAAGCGAACAATAACACTATTATCAAACCAACCTTCTTCTGTAGCTACAACAACCCAACCTCACCACCCCAAGGATATACCAACCATTGCCTGGCACACCATTGCACCTGGCCCTTAGCTATTCCAAGGCAGACTAAGCGCAAAAGAATAAGCAGCTACTACGGTCCTGCTTTTTAAAGTGCTACATAAATTCACAAGATTTTACTTACAGTACTACTTTCGATCACCCTCACTATCGCAACAGAATCTGAAATCGTCATTTACCATGCATCATACAGAACACTACAATGTGAACCATGCTAATAAAGCGTTCCTCAGAACGGATGTCTAAAATTACGTATTAGCATTTGGGACACTTGAGTGTGAAGGGCCTAAGTGCCTATCATCAAACAGTTCCCAGTATCATTGACCTTCCCAGTGACACATCAACTGATAGTCCTACCAACCTATCCATGCAAAATTGACAGAACTACACTCCTGTGACTGGTGTCACCATTTGAAACTATCTACACAAGGATGTTTACTTTGCACCAATAAAACTCCTTTCCTCTTGCACTTTTATACCAATTACACTGGTCAACAAATTTTATGCAAGTTTTTGTTTCCTCTACAAATTTTGGTGAAACTAATAGATTTTGACTTGCTGAACACAAATATGTATTTAGAATTTCTGTATCACGTAAGGTTTTTAAGAAATCGACAATTTATAGCATTTAGTATTGTAACGTCTTCTGCAACATAATCCTACAGAAGGATCTAGGCAATAATGACAAGACATGAGAAAATTAGAAATGTTTTGCTGTAGATTTTCGTTTGTAGTCATTGTCCTGTGCTTCACGTATCAGTGACCAACAGTAGTCTCCGAGCACAGACGGACTCCACTTTCCCTGGTAGCGTTTCTCGATGCTGGCAATGTCTTTGTGAAATCTTTCACCATGTTCATCACTGACGGCGCCGAGATTGTCCGGGAAGAAGTCCAAGTGAGAATGAAGGAAGTGTATCTTCAGTGACATGTTGCATTTCATTGCCTTGTAAGCTTGTAGCAGATTTCCAACTTGTTCAACATAGTTTGGCGCCTTGTAGTTGCCCAGAAAGTTAGCAACAACATCCCTGAAGGCTGTCCAGGCAACATGCTCGGCACCCTGCAGAAGGCCCTCAAAGTGACTGTCCTTGAGCATCTCTCGAATCTGTGGGCCAACAAAAATGCCTTCTTTTATTTTAGCATCACCGGTGCGTGGAAACCTGTCGTAAGTATGTAAAGGCTTCACTTTCTTTGTTCATTGCTTTGACAAAGTTTTTCATTAACCCAAGTTTGATGTGCAAAGGTGGGAGATAAATGCAATTCTGCTTGATTTTTTGACAAATCTAAGTCTCTGACCAGATCATTAAACTCTGCCTGAGAAATCGAATGAGGATTGCTGGATGCCGATGGCTCAAACTCTGGGTCTTCCGTAGCTGAATCATCAACTATCTGCAGCATTTCATCTGTCTCTGCATGCTCGTCCTCGTCCTCCAGTGTCCAAAACTCAGGGAGGAGGGGTTTGGAACAGGAAGACTCTCGTCGTGTGGAACTGGTCTCATTGCCGAGGCAAGGTTAGGATACTCAATAGACTTCCTATTCTTTGAAGAAAATCCTGTAACATTCGTCATGCAGAAATAGCAATCCGTTACATGATTATTCTGCTCCCTCCATATCATTGGTATGGCGAATGTCATGGATGGACACTTACCTGCAAGCCAAGCTCGCAGACTGGTAGCACAAGATGAACAACATATATGAGGTGCCCATACTTTGTCCTGGTCGCCAATTTTGCATCCAAAGTATAACTCATATCCTTTCTTTATGATTGCTGTCATACTCCGCTTCTGTGATTTCAACGTAAACTCTCCACAGATGTAGCAGAACATGTCACTGCTTTGCGACATCGACGCGACATTTCAGAAACTTTAATTAAATTGGTTAATATATTCAATTCACAGCCTTTAACTAAACAATTATATCTCATCAAATAGAAAGACTGCAGCTGCTTCCTAGTGCTGTTTGGTATTTATATAGGACTGCGTAACCATAGCAACAATACATGCTAGGCATGTAGTCTTGAAGACAGGTTTGGGCGCGTCTGGGCATGTCTGGACATGCCTAATTATACTAATTTTCAAAATCCATGTAGTTAAGTGAGCCAGCAGTGCATATTACATCTGTTATGGCGGTCACATAAGATTCTTGCCTAACCTGAATACCCATAACTCAGATAACTCTCTAAAACCACGATTTTAAAATTCTTATAATTTTAAAACTTAAAATCAGCTTTTTCTAAAAAAAACTTACGTGATAGGAAAATTTCAAAATTATTCCTGTAATCAGCATGACAAAATCTACCTGGAACACCAGAAATTGCACAGGAAACAAAAACCTTGTTGACCAGTGTTATCTAACAGCAGCTTAAGCCTAAATGAAGCACGCTCGAGCAGATAAAAATTATTAATTACAAGACACTCCTCCACCTACAGCCGTTCTCAAATGGCCGCAAAGGTCTTGGCACCATCAGAGAATCTTTTAAAAATGAACTTGGCAGGAAATTATTTATATACTAATGGTCGTTCAATTTCCTGCTTAAAGAGGCAAAGATAACCATCGATGGCATATATTTCATCTGTGAATTGAAGATTTTAATGCAGTGCTAAAGACAGTGGTCATATCAGAAAATCAAAATTCTACTGAAAGAAGTTCACAACTGGCTGAATTTTGCTACACAACAACAAAACATAATAAATGTGTGTGTTTTTAACATCCACAAGACACTCATTCGTTCAGTCAAAAGAGCATTTACAGCAAAAAGATCACGACATCTTATACAGAAGTAACAGAACTCATCCAAATCTGTTTTAAACAATAACGAGATTTTAGACCTAGAAACTGTCTTGATCAGTCAGAATCCAACGATTAGAAAGTTGTCCAGTACCTGATAAAAGAACTCAATCAAGAAGTGGTAACTTGCAAACAATCAAACAGCACTGACTGTCTGCTGTTTCTTACAACTATTAGATCAGGACCCAAAGCTAATCTATTCTCTAATACAGCGGTTCTCAACCTGTGGTACGCATACCCCAGAGGTACAAAATGGACTTTCAAGGGGTACGCAAAAGGCAGCAAAATTCTTAAGCATTGATTGTCTGATAGTAAGAAATTTCACAATATTTGCAAAAGTTCTAAGAAATTGTAGAATGTAGATGCATTTGATTTTCCTCTAACTGCAATGGACTCCTATAACCCACCACCCCTCGCTTCAAATTCGTTACAAATTTAATTGTGATAGGTTGCAGGCATAATCAAATTTCTGAAATTATAAGTTACAATACACCTAAGATTAATATAACATTAGATGAATCAATTATGACTATTTTGAGCACAATGTACAGCTACAACACAGGGCTACATACATTTTAAACTACAGTATCTTATCATTGGCGGGCCCGCCGAGAGAAATTCCGGGCCCCTGTGCAAAGGGTAGTCACGGGCCCCTAACAAGTGTGAAAAACTGATGATGACCTTTTTTGCTTGTCGATCTTTTTCAGGATGGTAATGGAGATCGGTCCGGGCCCCTGACATTCGCCGGGCCACTATGTTCATGATGATGACCTTCTTTTAGCTTGTCAGTCTTTTCCAGGGTCCAGTTTATTGTTAATACATCATCATCACCAGCCTGGGCCCCTACAGGCCGCCGGGCCCCTGTGCATTCCCCCACCCGCCCCTTCTTGGCGGCCCTGATCATTGAAGATACTTCTGCGCCTATTTCTAGTACTTAATCGATAAATTAATATTAAAAAAACAGTCGCAAAATCTAAATTCCAATCAAGATTTCTGAAATTTTAAGAAATTAACGACGAATAAGACCGCAACATCCGCAAGACACTCGTTCGTTAAGTCAACGGAGCATTTAGAGCCAAAATCGTTACAGTTTACACAAAAATCACCGTAGAATCTTACATTTTAATGCTGATTTGTGGGGGAAAATCGTAAAAATCTTTTGCTTTACAGGAGAAAAGCGCTTCGGTGCCGCACTTCGTTGCGTTTGTTTATTATCTCCCAAAAATGTGGAATGAATCGACCGGTGCTGCCACTACCGCTTTACACACAAATTTGAAATCACCAATTGAGTAAGTAAGCAAAATCTCGTGATTTTATATAGCGGTTAGAAGTAGTACCACAGTAGCAGCTTATTCTTCAGCGTCCAGTGGAACAAGATCTAAGAAGCTGTTGCTAACCATTGACAGCTGAACTGCCACAATACAAAACACAATATTCTTCTAGGCCGTTCATTTGTTGTCAAAGCAATCATATTACATGTGGATTTCACTCTTGCAGGGCTGGAAAATGAGGTTTCAAAAAGACCTAGGTTTCATTGTTTGAAAACTTAAAAACCCTGAAAAAGTAAAAATTTAGGTTTATTGTTCTATACATAGAAACATGGAAAAACTGGTAGTTGATGTTTTTAAAGTTTCTTATTCTGCAAACAGAGAAACACATGAAGTGGCAAGAACATACATGTAGTACAGTTTTATAGGTAAAGTAAGTAAGTAAAGTAAAATCTCGTGGATTTCTATAGCGCCTTTGCAACAGCACAACAGTAGCTGCTAATTCTTAGGCGCTCAGCCTCTCTTAAAATAGCTATGGGGAAGGTACGTTATCAGCCAGGCAATAGTCAACGTCCAAAGGGCAGTGAGGCTAGGTTGTTACAGCTATGGAGGATATGATTTTAGAAAAATGAATGATTTAAGCTTAGACCTGAAGACTTGAGAGATAATGCGGGAATTATAGGAAATGAGGATTCAGATTTTATTGTTTGAAAGTGTCCAAGTCTGCGGAGGGAAGCTGGGATCGAGTTCCAAAGTTCAGGTGAGGCGTATGAGAAGGCACTGTTGCAAATTTTCAGGGATGACTGATTCAGTGGGCGTGACAGAGTGAAGTAAGATGATGAACGTGTGGTGTTGACATGCCAAACATTCAAAACTAAAGAGCCAAATTTAATTTCTAAAAAACCTAGGTTTTTTCCAGCCCTGCTCTACTGTGAATTCTTCTAGGGCTCGAAGACTTTCTTTTGTTGTAAAATAATTCATATTAAATATGAATTTCACTGAGCACACATTATGATAGTGGCGCCATAGAAGTTGATTGATTTTCAGTCAAGGCTCCCAAACCACTGTATCTCCACAGGCAATTTGTGGCCTTCAGCTCTCAGAAAGTGGCTTGTAAGGTCTCACTGCAGTGTATTTGATAAAAGATACAAATCGTCTTCACTGCATAATTACTTAAGTGACTTTCCTATCAGTATTCTGTCCTTGAACAAGACATGGCTGCAACCAAATGACTGACATTCCATCATTTTTATCTGATTTGCATCTTCCAGATTTTTTTGTTTACTAGTAATCCAAGGCATGGTAATGGTGACAGATTGGCTATCCTGCATAAAAATTTTAAACTCAAATCATGTTTATACCTTAGTATATCTTATCTTACCAGATGTCTTGGTAAAGTGGTAAGTTATCTTCAGAGATTCAACAACATTTGACATTTTGATTTCACTATCAATTAATTGGAATATAAATTTCATGTACAAAACACAGAAAATAAGAAGAAATTTATAAGAAAAACCCTAAATTGAACTGAAAGTTCAAGTAACAGCTGTCATGCTAGCAATGGAAAAGTGACAAAGAAATATATCAGAACTACTGTACTTCAAAAGACACGTCCATCCAACCGAGATGATGATGAATAAGCAAGTACAAGTGCCAAGTATTTTCAGAAAATCTTTAAAAAAATTTTTACATATGGCATACTTGTGTGCAAATAACAAATTTCTGATCCGAGTTTGAAGTGCTGTTTTCATATATCAAATAACCAATAGAATAAACAATGGTGCAGCTCTATCATGTTTGTGTTGCAAAATATGACCTTATCAATTTCAATCAGCACTACATCAGCCATATATGCCTGTAGTGCAGTGGTTCTCAACCTGTGGGTCGCGACCCCGACAGGGGTCGAATGACGATTTGCCAGAGGTCGCCTGAAACCTTCGGAAATATGAGGTTGTCTCTTTTTTGATGTGCAAAACTTGTAATTGTGCAAAATTTTCCCATTGGTAGTGACTAGTTTTTCTTACTATAATTGCCATTCGAGGATAGGCATTGCAGACAATTGAATCAGAATGATTTCAAACATTCTCATTGTTATAGCATTATTATCTTTAACAGTTTACATTATGAATGAAAGTGATTTTACAGTTGGGGGTCGCCACATCATGGGGAATTGAATTGAAGGGGTTGCGGCACTATAAAGGTTGAGAGCCCCCGCTGTAGCGGATATTGTAAAAACTTGTCAATTCATAATGCATTAACCCCTTAACTGGGCAACTATTTGTAACTCAATGTAAAATGGACGAGCGTTACTCGGGGCACCCAGTTAAGGGGTTAACAGTGGACGATGCAATAGTAATAAAATGAATTGCAATTTAAGCAGAGGTCATATACCGGTATTGCTACCATATAGCAAGAATAAGCAAGGCATTAGGGCCCAGAAGAACTGGGGCCATTTTTGACCACCAATGTAAAAAAGAAAGTAATAACAAAAGTAAATAATTAAAAACACATTAAAAATCAGTATTGATCAGAAAAATTTGGTAGGTATTAAATATGACAGCGCTACAAAAACAAAGCCGTTTCAGTTTTCAGTTTCCGGAATCCGGTGACAGACGATGCGTTATTATTAAGTGTGAAAATTTTTTAAGCCTTAGTGCACTGTTCGTCATGTTGTGACTTTTTAAGTTGAAGGGGCCCATTAATAATTTTTGCATTAGAGCCTAAAAATCCTAGCTATGCCACTGAATTTAACTAATGAGGACGATTCAAACTGAGGTCAGCACTGAACCCGATAAATGTGAAATTTTTATTTATAAAGAGTATTTCACTGAGCACTATTTATTATTTGTGCATTTCTGCACTCGTTGTTCTACTAAGATGCGAAATGTTAGCAGAACAGGAGAGAATTCGCTACTTTTCGCCCGAGGTAGACTGATTCTCAGCTGCCTTCTGCTTTTCTCTCATGCGATCAGCATCTCTGAAATGCACAGAAAATATTCAGTCGTTACTGGCAGAACCAGAGGACACAGCATGAAACTGTTCAAGAAACGGGTTGGGAGACACAAACAGCATTTTTTTAGTGCAAGAGTGGTGGACAGAAGGAATGAACTGGATGAGAGGATAGTAACGGCTACAACTGTGAACGAGTTCAAAATAAACCTGAGTAGTTTAGGATGTTAGATTGGATGGGAAAAACAGTGGTTCTCACACAGGGCAGTCCCTACTGAACCACTTTAAACCTTGTTATATTATATTAATACAAATGTTGCAGCCAGACTGAAGAAATTACCAATTAAATTCTACAAACTGTGCAAAATCATGGCCAGTTCACAAACTGTACTGAGTCTGCCGAAGTAATGACGTCGCCAACTTTCGGCCCATGTAATAAATAGTGACATTACATACACACTTATTAACCGCTGTACTGACAAGCCTGTTCATAGCATCTTCTTCTAAGGGGCATGGGTACCTATGTTCCCTCTAAGCCTGCTCAGCCACACAGCAGTTTTAAACCTGCCACAGTAATTTTTAGCCCCATACACAGCATGAAAACCAGCACAACCAATGCTTGCATTTCATCTTAAACGACTTAGATTTGGTGTACCATCGGCCGATGCTCCTGTGCATTATGAAGTGGCGCTATAGACGTTTGAGATTACCGGTAGATTATATTGCATACATCGTTTTAGAGCACTGCTCACATAAAATATATTTGAACACAAGTTTTTTCCTTAGATGGAACGTAGATGGTTACCACCCCCTTCTATAACTAAATCCAAAAATACTTTTCCTAATACACCTTGAATAGGTCTCTGAGGTGAGCCATTGTACAGGATCATGCTGATTCATGGCTGAACTCAGCAGAAATAAAAACTGAGGGGGTTGGTTGCAATGTAAACTGATTCTAAAATGTCCAAAATTAAGATAATTCTCCAATTATGACAGAGAGTTATACCATGCCATCTGAGAATACACCAGTGGCTTCACTTGGTGTCTACCTTGGCTTAGAAATATCAGTGTTTATCAGGGAAACTACAATTGCCAGGAGAAATTAACTCTTTTGATGCAGATGTTGACAAAAGTCTATGTCCATGTCATAGCGTTGAAATAATTCCACCTCAAAAGCACTGGCATAACGTGCACATCTGCCGCCCAAATGCATCATATCAGAGGTGGATCTATGGTGTCTTCAAAAAAGTTTTATATTTTAATTTGCCGCCCCTTCTGAGAAATTTCCCGCCTTCGCTGAAAATCAGCTGACAAGCAAAAAAAGTTTGTCGCTTTGGAAATTTGCTGCCCCTTCATGTGTGTCACCCATGGCTAGAGCCATACTAGCCATTTGCACGCTACGCCACTGCTCAAAAGTGTCAATGGTCTTTAGACTTTGGAAAGTCCAAATACAATGATATGCAGACTTTACTCAAGTTCCGTTCTGTTTATTCTAGATAATTTTTGTCATAAAATCTTTTTATTTGCAGCAAAGTAACTAATAAATCAGGCATTAAATACAAGATTCCAAAAAAGAACAAATTAAAAACGACAGAAAACCTCTGTTTACGATCCTGGAGATTCATGCCCTTGTTGCCGTCCTTGTCATCATTTTTCTTGGCCTTTGAGGTGTCAGCCTGCTTCTTTAAGGCTTTCTGACGAGCAAGATCTCTCTGGTTGCCTCCTGTAATTCAAAACTGCCAAGCATGACCTTAAATCCTGTTTTACTGAAACATTCAAAATAGAATACACAATAAATAAAAACAAATTGTCTCTGATTGAAAATTAGCCAGTTCAGACTATTCAGATGATGACCAGGAAAGCAATTTTGTCCAAAATCATGTAGTGCTTGACGTTATGTACAATGAAAATCCGACTGAAAATTTGAACAAATCTGAAGTAATTGACAGAAAATTCAAGGTAGTTTTCACGGGAAGCGTTCCATAGAAGATGGGGAGTTGGATGATGAGACCGATGAGGCTGTTGGTAGTCGCCGCTGTAGCAGATGTTGCGGCGCTTTTTGGTGTTAAAGCCAGTCTAGTGGATAGATTCATCTATGTCGAAAATCTGAATGGAGAGAGCTACAAGGACTCCATTGTCAACAGCGTTAAACACTTGGCAGTCGTCTATTTCTTCAAATATTGTCAGTTGCTTTAAAATCTAGATCTTCAATTTACATAACGCTTTGTTTTAATGCATTGTCATCAGCATATGCAGATCATGTAGATCGTCATTATTTAATAATTAATGGAAAAACTGAAAGTAATTAAAATTTAAAGTTATGACAGGGTCAGAAGATGGCAGTGGGTTACGCGCTGGAGCGGTAAAGCGCTGGAGCGGTAGGCTGACGGAGCGGGTTTAAGCCCCATTAACGCCCATAGTGGCTTTCACACAGCCAGTAATGTCTCCTATGCCACTTTAAATCAACATGCTATGCTATGGTAAGTCGTTGCTGCTATGGGGTGTTGTAAAATCATCGTAGGTGTTATGTTGGGTGGTGTCTCTGTACAGATTCGAGTTTAATAATGTTCTTAGTAAGAAATGATTTAATTTTGTATGTATTAACCTGTATAATCTTGAGAAATAAAAATTGATTGATTGATTGATTAGGCGTATGGGGGGGGGGGTTGTAGGCTGGAATGCAGTATTCGAGAAGGGGTTGAACGTAAGTTACGAAGGCCTGCATACGTATTGGCGGAGATCTCGATATGAAACTTCTGAGAGAATAAGGTTGGCACGCGTGTTAGCTTTTTTGTGTAGTCGTTTATTTGACATAAAATAGAAATCTCACTGGTCATTTCTGTCGAAATATCCGATTGAAAGATACGTCGCAAAGACGACTACTCACTCCTGCGATATTATCACCTCAACAACGACGACAATAATTACTATGATTACAAATAATTGTCGTTGACTTTGTTATAATATAGGAGACTTTGGTTGTACACTCAATGGAAAACAAAAGCAACTGCCAGTGATAACGCAATAGTAAGTAAGTAGGTAAGTAAAATTCTCTGAATTCCTATAATGTTGTCTTAGAAGTAAGTATGTAAGTAAAATCTTGCTGATTTATAGCCATAAGTATGTAAGTAAAATCTTGCTGATTTATATAGCGCTTTAGGTACAGTTTTAATCACGCTATGTAATTCGGTGACTTCACTACTGCATGAGCCAAAGCACTTTGAATTGATTGAAGTCTCACTGCCCTTCGGATGTTGACAATTGCCTGGCTGATCTTTCACCTTTCCCATAGCTATTTCAAGAAAGGCTAAGCGCCTATGAATAAGCAGCTACTGTTGTGCTGCTTTATAAAGCGCTATATAAATCCACGAGATTTTACTTAATTACCTACGTCTACCAATCGATGCCTTTGGAAGAGTGTAAAACAAATTAATAATAATAATAATATGATTTAGTGGTCACTATTTCTAAAAGAAATCCAATTACCTTGACTGCTTTAAACCACATGAAAGACAGCAAGATTAACTAAACCAATTAATTCCAAAGAACAATAATCATAAATCAATGACCAAATAACAAATGAATAGAGCTAATAATTTTCAAGCGTGAACACAGTCATTTTACTGAAAAACAACAAAGTCCACCACAAATCATAAACAGCATATAGTTGACAAGCAATTATTGCAATTTCAATTTATTAGAATAAATAAGATGAGCTAATAAATACTGAAGCTTCACTGAATATTACTGAATGAAAACAGATATCATATATCATAGAAAAAGTTATACTTGCAAGAATAAAAATTGAAATACATGATGAATAAATCAACCAGCCACTCAGCCACTCTTCCAATCAATCAAAATTTGAATTTTAAATTAACTGCAATTAACACATAGGCTACTTGTTTTGTCAATCAATTATTTAAACAGAAAATTGCCAATCTTAGTCAACAAATTTTAATCCAGATGGAATCAGCACTCATAGGGCCATCAGTGTGTTTTGTGTTGGTGAGAAATCTTGAGGAAGTAATCCCTTTACGATCCCTCAGAAACCACTTGGCGGTCCCCTATGGGACCGTGGACCCCAGCTTGAGAACCACTGGATTTAAGATACTTGATAATAAATTGTCAAATATAAATACTTGAAGAGCAGCTTTCAAACAATCATGCAACAGTTAAGTATCAAATATTTTTGACAAAAAGCACTAAAAAACAATGTTGCAATTACAATTCACTCTTCACTCGAAATATCCACAAATGCTTCAATCTAAACTGACACAAGAAGAAGCATCATAAACATTTTACTAGCACATCATTCTTTACCTAGAAAAACAGCAAATTCACGCCACTTTCATATCTCATTAAACAAAACTCAACCAGTTTGGAAGTCTTACAAGCTCTGTAATTAATAATGATCTAGGTCTGTGAAGCAACTGGTAACACTGGAACATAGTGTACATTTGATAAAACGACTTGGAGATTTTAAGAGAAGAACCAAGTAATGTCGTGACAATGCCATATCTACCACTGAAACATCATGAAACTAGTTACATAGAAATTGAGAAGAATTCCATGGATTTTTGTTTTTCTGCTTTAAAATATTTGAGACTATTTACAAACCTTACCAGTTATTTATAACCACCGTGACCACCGAATGCCAAGAGTAAAGATTCACAAAATTTAGTAACACATAAAGAAATAAGAATCTGTTTTCTTATGTGAGATGAAGCTATCAAGCACATTTCATAAATCCAACATTCTATCAAGTCATTTGGCAACGACAAACTCTAACAATAACATTCCTTTGTAAATTACCGGGTAATTGTTCATAATTTCAAGTCGTCAGCAAAACAACTGATTCAGAAGTACACGACAAATTTTCAAATTAACAATCAGTGGCGGTTCCACATGGGAGATGAGTGGGGATCCATTCCCCCACCGGACTTCCGGACTTTTTTTCTCACTAGTGAAACCTATTTTTTACCTATTTTTTGGGTCAAAGTCTAGTGAAACTACGGGAAAAACTACAGATGACTTTTTGCTTGTCAACCTGTTTTTTCTATTCTTTGGGTAAAAGTGTAGTAAAATTAGGGGAAAATTCCCTTTTGTCAGCCTTTTTCTGCAAAGTTTATTGATTTTTTCCTTCTCTTTTCATCCCCCCACCAACTTCCTATGAATTCACTTCATCCCCCCACCAAGAAATCCTGGAACCGCCACTGTTAACAATAATTACTAATAAAAATCTAGATGTGAGAAGTTTTCATTTGCAAAAAAAGCATTCATGAAAGCAGTCACTTCGCTTCAAGGGACAAATTTGAAGCACAATTGGTCAACTATCAACTATGAGTAGTAAGTAAGCACGTTTTCCTGATTTCCGCGTAGAAGTAGCATGGGTGGCATGTCTCGTGATAGGGTGTCTAACCACGCCATGAACAAACTCGCAGAACAGAGACCCTTCTTTGGCATTGGTAACGTCCTACAAACAATATACCAATCATCGTATACACAAGTAAAACACAGAATCTGAACCTGAAACCCAAGGCAACTGAGAGCATGGTATGGTAGTCAGTTAACCCCTTTACCATTCATTACAATTTTTAAATGCCTTACCTTGGCAGCCATTTATTTTAGTATGGCAACGCATTACTTTAAAAGTATTTTAAATACTTTCAATTTCAAAGTGTCAAAGCTAAGAAAACTTTAGAAATTGATATAAAGGTCAGATTTAGTATCCATTTATCACTTTACGTCCTCAATCATTGAATTCCTATTTGGAAATTGAAAGAATAAGGTCTTACAAAAGCTACTCAAAAGGCCGTTCGTTCCCTAGTACCTAAGGAACTCCAGTCCAACATCGTAACATTCCATTCAACTATGACCAGAAACCTCAAAATTGCTTTAATTCTATTTAGATAAACGCATAAAGGCCTTTGAGAACAAGTGCATAAGAAAACTGCTACATGTACCATGGACAAAACTACTAACAAATGAACAAGTTTACAACATGGCCAAAACAGAAATAGAACTACTGAATCACGTAAAAACAAAGTAACTGAGTTAATTTGGGCACGTTATGAGACAACCACGAAACACTATCGAGAGCGGTGTGGTCACAGGAAGGAAATAGAAGGCGAGGACGACCGAGGATATGCTGGATCGACAACATTACAACGTGGACTGGTCTTTCTGTAGAACGTCTACTATGCACCGCGCAAGACAGATTGTGATGGAGAACACTGATCCATTCCTGTAGCCAACCGTCGCCAAGCGACGATGGCGCATTGACCTGATTTGCTTTTGATTGCGACTTCAGCCGAATTATCCACACTTTCTAGAAGAATATTGTTCCATAACAACGAATCTCCTGTCATCAAGGCACTGCCATTCAGGCAAAGTCCCCAGCCATTCAGGCAAAGTCCCGGGGGTTAGATCAAAAGTATCGATTTTATAGAGCTAACAGCATAAGTATTCGAAAAATAAGCACCATCTGGCAAATAAATGGATACTAAACCAATATATATATATATATATATATTATAACGAGCCGGACTTGTTTGAAACGGTTGGCTGTTGGTTTGCAAACTACTAGACAAGTGGAACTCGCCTTAAACGGTAAAGGGTTAAAGAGAATGCATCTATAATAGAACAAATTACAAATGTAAAACTCTCACAGTTAAAGGAAAGAAAACACATCGACAATCTTCTGGTCTGTCTGTTTACTTTATTTCTTCGCCGCTTACATCTTGTGAATTCTACTAGTTTTCCCACTTTACATTTTATAATTTTCAAATCCAGCCAATTGGCATTTCAGTCATCAACACACAATAAATACTCTGAGCACTTTGACCACAAGTATATCATCACTTTCTTCATCTTGTTTTAATGGAGGCTGGGACACTGAAACACGTCGAGTGACTCAATCAATCCCGAATGGCAACATCTAATAACTTTTTCTATTCAGAGGGATAATTGAATGAGGAGTTCTTTTCGGGTGATGAATGACCTATATATCCTGAGCTACTTACATGACAATGAGAGTTGCCTCGCTGGAATGTTCACACAGTAATTCACGCAATCGCACATGTCTGTTCGTCTGAAAAATACACATCACAGTCAGCCAGCCAGCCAGCCAGCCAGCCAGTCAAGCAACTTCTATGGTGGCGCCACTATCATAATGTCTAGGGCATCAGCCGATGGCACACCAAATCCAATCGAAATTATATCTCGGCTCTGCCAAGCAAAGAGAGCAATCTAAGTGGATAGGCCAATCCAAACGGGTATGTCATAAGGCTGTATCTAAAAGATGATAATGTGCTGGTTGTACAAAGTGATGCTGGTAATGAATTCCAAAGCCTGGATCCACACACTGAACAAACAGTATCCTCATCCTACCTCTGCGATGTACTTACAAACAACAGTCATTCAATCTCATAGGCACCTATATTTTTCCATACCAAACATTCTACGAAATCTAATAGAAATATTCCATATTAATAAAAATTCCCCAATTAGTCTACGTTGATCATCGGCAATTGCTACAATGTAATGCCCTAAGTTACTTTATTTTTCTGCATGGAAAGTTCTTGGCGAGTGATGTTCCACGGATTGAGATCGACCTCTTCGTCACTTGCAATCCAATTTCCAATCATATTCTCAAACTCTTTCATGCTAATAAAACCAAATTAAACATAAACACAAATTATGTCAACTTAGTACAGAGGTCGTCAAACTACAGCAGCGTGCGGGCCAGCTGTGGCCCTCAAGGCCAGCTTATCTGGACTGGCACCTAAATTTCCTTGATAAAAATAAGTGCAATGTCACTATCTTTTTGCTAACATTGCCTTTCTTGATAATCTTTTAGTAAATAAATATGTTGGTTCTCCCTGTATTGTATGTGTGTGTGTGTGTTGCATGCTACTTCACCATAATATAATATAATAATATAATATAACATGGTTTAAAGTGGTTCAGTAGGGACTGCCCTGTGTGAGAACCACTGTTGCTCCCGTCCAATCTAATATCCTAAACTATTCAGGTTTATTTTGAACTCGTTTACAGTTGTAGCCATTACTATCCCCTCATCCAGTTCAATCCATCTGTCCACCACTCTTGCACTAAAAAATGCTGTTTATGTCTCCCAACCCGTTTCTTGAACAGTTTCATGCTGTGTCCTCTGGTTCGATCATACTGCTTCATTGTAAAAAATCTTTCCTTTGGCATTTCCACTTTGTTTGTTAGTATTTTGTATGTCTCGATCAAATCCCCTCTCTCTCTTCTTTT
This sequence comes from Metaphire vulgaris, assembly GCA_018105865.1. Lineage (NCBI taxonomy): Eukaryota > Metazoa > Annelida > Clitellata > Crassiclitellata > Megascolecidae > Metaphire > Metaphire vulgaris. The sequence continues at coordinate 1,481,319 of CM030858.1, read as the reverse complement.
TTCCAGGGTTGTCAATCCACAGTGATTTAGCCTTTCCTCATAGGTTAGTTTGTGATATCCCTTGATCATCTTTGTTGCTCTGTGTTGCACTATTTCTAAGGTCTCTATGTCTTTCTTCAGGAATGGACACCATGCTTGAACACAATACTCTAAATGTGGACGTACCAATGTCTTGTAAAGTCTTATTATTACATCCTACTCTCTGCTCACTATCGTTCTTTTGATCATACCTAGAATTTTGTTGGCCTTATTAGCTGCCTCTGCACATTGCCTAGATGGCTTTAAGCTGTTATGCATGATGACCCCTAGATCTTTCTCCTCGTTTGTAAGTTTTAGTCCCTTCCCACATAACGTAAATTCATGATCTGTTCCCCTCTTCCCAATGTGCATCACCGAGCATTTATCTGTATTAAAAAGCATTTGCCAATCTGCCGACCACTGGGATAGTCTATTAAGGTCTTGTTGTAAAATTTTTGCTTCTGCTTCACTATCACTCTGTCCACACAGTTTTGTGTCATCAGCGAATTTTGAAATTTTTTACATTATATCATCATTGATGTCGTTGATGTATATTAAAAACAATAGAGGTCCCAACACCAAACCTTGTGGCACCCCACTTATGACCTCAGCCCAATCCGAATGCTTGCCTCTTATACCTACCTTCTGTCTTCTGCTCTGAAGCCAATTTTTTTATCCATCCAAGAACTTTACCTCTAATTCCACTGGCCTGAAGCTTGACTGCCAGTCTTGAATGAGGTACTTTATCGAATGCTTTTGCAAAGTCCAGGTATACTACATCAACTGCCTTTCCCTCATCTAGCTTGTCGTGAATCTCCTCCAAAAAGTCCAGTATGTTTGTTAAGCAAGATCTTCCCTTAATAAACCCATGCTGGCTATCCTTTAAAATCTTGTGTCTCATAAGATGGTCCAATATATTTGCTTTCATTATTTTCTCCAGAACTTTACACACTATACAGGTCAGACTCACAGGCCTATAATTTCCTGGCTCCCCACGGTTACCCTTTTTGAATATAGGAGTGACTACTGCATCCCTCCAGTCCCTAGGGACTATTCCCGATTTAAGTGACATATTGAATATTGTGGCTATTACCTCACTGACCTTATGTCTTACCATAGGCTAACATGGAATGCAAAAACTTAGTTTTATTCTTTCCCCGTGTCTTTCTTTCATTCTGGCTTCCAAGTATTAAATAGACTTGATTCTGTGGCTCATGCTTTTCATTCTTTCATTTATCTGCCCCACTGTTAAAAAAGTTTGGTGAACCCTGACTTAGACTATGTAGAACTGACAAGTTCACATCAGCCTAACTATCTGACTGACTGACTGACTAACCAACTAATTAACAATAATAACAATAATTTTATAGCACTAGTTATAATACACGGAAGTTTCAATTGATGGCATAGTCATATATCCAAAAAGACAATGTTGGTACAAAAAAACCCAGGCAGGTCAGAAAACAGCAAGCCTGGTCAGGTAGATAAAGACAACAAAATTCCTGCAAATAGTTTCATGTTAGCTATATTTTCAGTAGGTCCACATTTTGTTTGACCCTCTCCTCCTGGAAGTTAACATGACCTGCGTAATGCATCAAGGTTTGCTGTGCTCTTATACGCTAAACGATGATAGACACTGAAGCTGGCTTCACTTGTGGAAGCTCTAGCAGTAATTTCGACTAGATTAAGTCAAAATTTACAAATAACAAGTACAAAACAATTTAGCAGTAAAGACGATGCGGTGTGAATGTTAGAAGACAGTGTGATTATAGAGAAGATGAGAGTGATCTTGGACCCACTGGCAGCGAAAGGGTAAATCACTGCACGCTAAAAAAGGCCCTGCAGTATTCTTCTGAGACAGCTCATCTCCAATATGAGAATTTTCTAAAATGAATCTTACACCACGTCGACACTGTGCAACAAAATAATACTGTATACATCGCTCTTCGTACCTTTCTGGCAGCGGTCGTTTACAGATGTCCGTCACCACCGTGATGGATGCATATTGAATTCGAAACTTGTGCAAAAGCAAGGCTACGCTGTAAAATATCAACAAATAGCGAGGCACTGAAAGACAAATTCGCACAGAAATAAGTTAAATGGAAATTTCAACTAAACTGCAACTTAAAATTTTGGATGCTACAAAATTGTCAAGCATTACCGTATTTTCGTGCACATAAGACGCATCCAAGTATAAGACGCACCCGATTATAAGACACGGGTTTTGATGATTTGTGTTTTAAAAATTATGTATAAGACGCCTCCATATGCTGTATAAGACGCACCAACAGAGTCAAAAACTGAGTCTCTTCAAACCATTGGACCACAGACTATTAATTGGCCATCAATTAGTGTTTTAGATGATAATGTTTTACACATTATTGCAAGAATGGTGAACAGGAGCTGATGCATCTATGCAAAATTTATACTGAGAGATATGGTAAATAAATAAATAAATAAATAAATGTATACATATACTAAAACTGCGAATGATTAAATTTTCTAATCACGGTTTAATGCACACGAGCTATGTCTGAAAAATATACAGAAACTAATTCACTTCAGCATGGATTGATATCAAGATAAATTGCATTAACTATATAACTTATAAAGCATGTAAATCTCACCAACTAGCCAATGAATTTTGACCCTTTGGTCACATCAGTCCGATATTTCAGCTTCATAACATATGGGTTATACGTATTGCGAAATGGTTAACCCTTAAGTATAGTTTGGAACACATAAACTGGAAAAGAGTCAATTAACGAAAGACACCGCAACAAATGGACAGACTGACCGTCGTTGATCTTTGCCAAATGCGTCTTTCTTTGTTCCTGCCATAAACACCCGTAGCTTGCAGTTCTTCCAAAGTTTCTTTGTCGTCATCAAGTACGGAATCAAGAGTGTCAGTCCTGCGGGAAGTTAAAAAAAAATCATCTCCTCAATTCCTGTGTGTTCCTTCAATTGTACGCTGTAAATGTTACTAGCTATTAATAAAGCAATTTGACAGTTGCACAGTTTTAATTTGGGTGAAAATGAACATCTGACATTAATTATTGTAACTGCTAATTAGAAAATGTAATTAATAAATATGCAATTAGTTCACATAGCAGAGAGGAATGATGCAAATATAGCCACACGTTACACAAGAGGCTTGTATTACATTGAGAAGTCTCATATATATAAAATCAGAACAATTCAGTCATCTAATAATAATGATGATGATGAAGACAATGATGACGACGACAATAACAACAACAATAATAACAAGGTTTAGAGTGGTTCAGTAGGGTCTGCCCTGTGTGAGAACCGCTAATGCCTCACCCATCCATTCATTCACATTATGGTGTTACTGTGTAATCTCATTCTTCATTCCCTTGTCCTCTAGTAACATTTGTTCCTGTATTCTCCTTCTCTGTCTTCTTGTCTCTGAATCTACAATCTACAGGGGGTGGAAGATGTCAGAGTGGGTTACGTGCTGGAGCGTCAGGCTGACGGAGCGGGTTCAAGCCCCGTTAATGCCCCTAGTGGCTTTCACACAGGCAGTAATGCCTTCTAAGCCACTTTAAATCATGCTAATTTTTTCTTTTTACAAATAACAACAAAACTTTGCAGCACAAAACGTCACAAATGCAGTGATGTTAATCCTTGTCCTGGTCCTTGTCCTTAAGGACTCCTTAAGGACCAATTTGAAGTCCTTGTCCTTATCCTCGTCCTTGGGGGTTCGGTCCTCGTCCTTATCCTCGTCCTTGCAGATCGGTCCTTGTCCTGGTCCTTGTAACTTAGTCCTTGAAAAGTCCTTATAAGGACCAAATTACTTGTATACCATTTTCATTCAATTGTACTGATAATTATGTTCCAAGGTAAGAGTAGTATGTGGATTTCTATTTTGGCTACATACTTGCTTTGAGTTACTTTAAATGTTTAGTCATTGTTTCCTTCATAATACCAATTGATTCTTTAGCAGAATTCTTTGTTTCCCTCTGCGACGTCGGCTCCAGTTGAACGAGTGTTTTTACAAAAGTGGTCTCATAATTAGACCTCACCGTGTGTGCATGACTGATCAGCTGCTGGAAACACTTGTTTATTTATTATTATTATTATTATTATTATTATTATTATTATTATTATTAAACTTGACAATTTCTTAAGCGCAGTAACATAGCTAGGTGCCCAAAGTCAAAGGCGCATTTGAAATGCAGCATTGCTGTTGACTACATTATGTTTAAAAAATTATGTTTTTTTTGCTTTTCTAATTTTGTGATTCGAAATGAAATTGTGTTTGGTTTTTTCCTTTCTGACTTTTTTGTCTGACAGAGGTTGGTTCTTGTCCTTGTCCTTGATCCTTGTCCTTGGGGGTCAGTCCTTGTGGTCCTTGTGCTTGCGGAGTAAGTCCTCGTCCTTGTCCTCGTCCTTATTCTCGTCCTTGGGGGTTCGGTCCTTGTCCTTATCCTCGTCCTTGGGGGTTCGGTCCTTGTCCTTATCCTCGTCCTTGGGGGGTCGGTCCTTGTTAACATCACTGCACAAATGTCTCATTCACTACTTCTACAACACTTTATTCAACAGTCTAATACATGTACACGACCAATCTAGTACCTATATTAGAAAGGTTTCTTTTAAAAGCATTTACACTATTTGCCATTCCAAAAGGCAAACTTTTCATTTCTAATCTAATCTAATCTAATCTAATCTTAAACTTATATAGTGCCACTTTCATAATGCACAGGAGCGTCAACTGATGGCACACCAAAATCCAAATCATTAAAGATCCAGGTCAAATCCAGGGTATCCGGCCAGACAAACTGGTGACCGTCTATGGTGGATAAGCCAGGTCAAAAAGATGGGGTTTTAATCTTGTTCTGAAAATCTGTAATGAATTTGCAATGCACACTTATCGTTAAATACAAAGCAAAATTTACAAAATAAATGACAATAATAAGAGTTGGACCTCCGTCGTCAAACAACCACCAGACATCGATGAAACCCTTCTTCTGTTTTCGACTGAAGCAATTCGAGTTTTTGCTGTAGGGTCGTGATTCATCGTCAAGTCTCTCGTTGTTAACCCTCGATGCTTCTTTCTCTTCTTCTAGCACTTCATCCTCGTTGCTGTCATCTGAATCTGGCGTATCTAAAGAGTTAATCTGTCTTTCGAGTGCTTCACTCAAATGCATCGAGGAATTCGTCACTGGACTGAAGGATGCGTCGGTCGCCGGAGTCGCTTCACATTGACAAAAGCAAAACATAACACATTAACAGGACTCAACGGATGCTTAGTTAAAGCACTGGAATGAAAACAAATATTTGTATGATACCACAGGATCAGAAAGAGAATCAAATAATAATAATAATAATAATAATAATAATCATCATCATCATCGTAACTATCAATCAAATTCAACTTTCGATGTACTTGTTTGCCAACAAAATTCACGAGCCGGCGTCAAACTCACCCAAATCAGTCAGAACTGTTTCAACACTCAGCGGAGAAGTGATGTTCTCCTTTTCACTCACACGACTCAATGTGCTGTTGGCCTGGGAAACAGCTAGAAGGCAATAAACAACATTCAACTAAACCGCTGTTCAGTGCAAACAGCAAATCGTTCAAATCATCCACGCACATGAGCATAATTTGATTCCATAATTATATGAAAATATTCACAAATGTTTAGTAATTGTAACTGATGAAATCAACCATAACTGTAAAGAACTTCTTACATGATCGTTCAGTAATTCTACAAAAGACAAAACTTTCGAAAAATGAAAAATACAACATATTAGCAGCAAGTGGAAGGATGATTATATGATGTTTTCAAAATATTTACCTCCAAATGCAGCCAAAATTGGATTGGAAACCTGCAGGCCTTCTCTCAATCGAAGTATTCCAATGCTGTAGTGAAGGTCAAAGGCATCACTAAACACGAATGCCCCCCCAACAACAACTTGTGTAAAAATAATGACATCACAATGGCAAAGAGCAGCAACAACAAGCAGAAGCAATAAGCAAACATTCACTGTGAAGACAATAGAAAAACTAGTCAAAAGCCAACTTTGAGCTTTCTTTGTCTTTCAGACCTTCCGACAAACTGAAAAATGTCAAATTTGGACATGTCACGTCCAGCTGGATTTCCTCCTATCATAGGTCTTGCAGCTTTCCACTTAGAACTTTAAAACTGACCTGATCATTTGCTGATGGATGAATGAATGAATAAATGAATGAATGACAGAACTGAAGAACGGACGAATAAAACAACCAATCAACCTCTATGATGCAACTATCATTGATTACAGCCTTTGAAACAGT